>JAOPHQ010001992.1:645000-649566 GCA_030340625.1 Merluccius polli | reverse complement strand
GGTGATGGGTGGGGGTGGTGGTGGGTGGGGGTGATGGTGGGTAGTCGTCGGGGGGAGACGGGACGGGCGGAACCGAGGAAGAAAATAAGAACTGTAAAAATATACAATGCAGAGTATTGAGAAGTATCCTTAACAAGAGGGGAACAAATAATAAATTACAGGGACCCCACTCCTCCTCCTCCTTTCCCCTGAGGCTCAAGGGTTAGTGGGAAGTGGGCATCTCTCTCTCTCTGTCTCTCTCTGTCTCTCTCTGTCTCTCTGTTGTCCCTCTCTCTCTCTCTCTCTCTCTGTTCATAGGGGGGTCAGGGAACACTACATTCACCGTGGGAGAGACAGGGGAAATCATTACCCCTGGTCACAAACAGGCATAAACATCCCAGCGTCCAGTCTCGTACTTGTAACAAGGAATGCTTAAACACACATACACACACACACACACACACACACACACACACACACACACACACACACACACACACACACACACACACACACACACACACACACACACACACACACATACATTTACACATACATACACACACACACACACACACACACACCATGCATCACTGTGTGGATAGTGGTGGTGTGACCGGGTGACTCCACGCTCCCATATCATTTCATGAGTGATCCCCCCCCCGCCTCCGTCCCGTCCCGTCATACTTGCAGTCCCATGTGACGTTTACAGCTAAGAGAGTGCTGACAGCCGTGGCCCCAAGTTTACCCCGCTACACGCTACACGCTTCACACACACGTCAGGTGGCGAAGCGCCTGCAGCATCACAATCCTTCACCTCCGTTGACAACCCCTCTGTAAGAATATTTAAGCTTTTTTTTCTTTTTCTTTCAATCTTTCGGCTTGCAGTTCCTATGCTAGCATTTTCCATTAGCGGGAATTAAGCCTGGCGAGGTCGCCTGCTCTGCAGGCTCTTGTTGATTCCCTCCTTGGCCTCCCCTTCGCCACACACAGCCAGCCAGCGAGTCTGGGGTTGGCTCAGTTGATAAAAGTCTCCCCTTTGTCCCTAAGTGTTCAATTAATCAACTTCAGAGGGCCTTTATGGATGGGAGTGGATAAGGGTCGTGGCTACAGGCAACGGCAGAAGAAATCCAGGGCATCAGTGGCTTGTCTCCTCATTAAAGGATTTCTGCATCTTCTTAAGTAAATGCCACTTTGTTGTCAGCCCAGGGCAAATGGCACAGCCATCCGTTTGCAGTGCTGGACCCTTGGCAGATGGCCTGCATGGATCACAGCCACCCCTGGCATTCGGTTCTTCGTCTTGAACATTACCTTTTATTCACTGGATTGCTTCGATTCACTAAGCAGAGAAATATGTTGTTGTTTATGTCTTGCTGTTGTTGTTGTTGTTCTTGTTATTTGCTGCAACAAAAAAACCCACCAACCTGATTTTATAGGGTATTAGTATTTTAATAAACTGTATAAAGAACATTTCTATAGTTAAAGTTAAGAGTTAACCAAAAAAATCATTTTGAATAAAAGTACATTTGATTATATATTTCCTAAATATATATATATTTATATTATTTCCTATATATTATATTATGACTATATTATACTTTATGGTGTCTAGCTGTGGCAGCAGTATATGTACTGTAGGTTAAAGACTATGCGGCTATAGGAGCATGCCACCACATTGACTGCATGATAGAATCATCCGTCACACAGCCAATCGCCTGCCCTCGCCAGCGTTTACAATGCAAATATTTAGCTCGGTAATTGCAGTTATTAAACATGTCAAAAGTAGGATTTGTGATTTCCTTGCATTCAATGTAAAAAAGCTTTGCTCTCGGGGGGTGTGTTTCTGTTTTCTGTTTATCGGTGGACTGGATTATTTCCTCGGTAATTCCTCTTCTTGTGCCTCTGCAGACTTGGAGCCAGAGCACCGGTAGTCCAAACCATCATAATTTGGGAGTAAAAAAAGAAAGGAGGAAAAATCACATGTGTCACAGTTTATGTGGGCAGCCGTAGCCTGCAGCCGTGGCTGCGAGTTTGGAACAAACTACGAAATCATTTTCTTGGTGCTCCAGTCATTCATCTTTCTCCCCAGACGCCCAGACACCCAGTCCTGCTTCCTCTCAACGCTGACACGGCCCCGCAGGTAACCGAGTAACTTTCCACTTTCTTAAATGTGTTATTAGCATTCTATTAGTTTAATGCATTTTAATGGAAAGTAACTGGCAATGTGTCCAAAGATAATGTTCAATTTTAACTGCTAATCATTATTTTAATGTAACAGCCCTGTGCTACACTACGCTGGATAATGTCGACAGAAAATATATGCTTTTGATTAGTGACACCTTTGAGCGGCAGATGAAGGACCAGCATATGGATGACATTAAGATTACCTCGGGGGTGCTAACGAAGGTTATCCCCCAATTCATCTTGGAAATCTCCCCTCCATCACTTCACATGCAAGGGATTTGGTTCAAGTCCGGGTTTGTGAGTTTAATCCATTCAGGATGCATTGCACACTCACGCCTTTGCTCATCTGTGTGGTGTCCCCTGAAACCCATCATAAGTGACCATAAAACGGCCCATTTGAAGTAGTGCTGATACAGGCTACTACCGCCGCTACTACTAGAGGGCCCCGCTGCCCTCCCGCCGCTTCACCCCCAGGGGCCCAAACAGAGGGCCTTGTCAGGCCTGCGATGTTTTACAGCTCCGTCTCCAGACAAAACACATCACCACCGCTGAATAACCCCCCCACCCCCCCACCACCACCACCACCACCACCACCACCACCACCACCCATCACCCCCCCACCCCCCCACCCCCAACAACATCTGCTGCCAATTTGGCCGAGGCAGCATTCTTGTAGTCGGTGCTGTTTAATATTCACAGGAGTAAGGATCTAGCGGGACAAGGGGGGGGGGGGGGGGGGTGGGGTTACTTTTTACGATCCCATGGTCCAGAGTCCAGACAGGGTGAAGAATGAGGGGTTAAGGTGGGGTGCACGGGGGCCGGTGAGGGTTAACCAGGCTAATTTGTGGGGATAATAATGGCGTTCACGCGAGGCCTTCGGGGAGCAGCTGCGCGGGTCGCGGGCCACGCAAAACCACACAGGAAGTTTAGAACACGGCCCGGCCAATCACGTCGTATTTATTCATCAAACGGGCTGGCTGAGATGCGGTCGGAGCCGGCAGCAGCCTTCTGGAACATGTAGGCAAATGTTTGGCAGAGAGGTGTTTGTGGGTTGTGTGTGTGTGTGTGTGTGTGTGTTTTTGTGCATGTGTGTGTGTGTGTGTGGGCATGGGAGTGTGTGTGTGCGTGTGTGTGGGGATGTGTGTGTGTGCGTGTGTGTGGGGATGTGTGTATGTGTGTGTGACTGCATGTGCCTGTGTGTGTGTGTGTCTGTGAGTGTGTGTGAGTGTGTGTGTGTGTGTGTGTGTTTTTGTGCATGTGTGTGTGTGTGTGATTGTGTGTGATAATGTATGGGCGTGGTGTGTGTGTGTGTATGTGTGGGCATGGGAGTGTGTGTGTGTGTGTGTGTGGGGATGTGTGTGTATGTGTGTGTGTGACTGCATGCGCCTGTGTGTGTGTCTGTGAGTGTGTGTGTGTGTGTGTGTGTGGGAGTGTGTATTTGTGTGTGTGTGGATGTGTGTGTGTGTGTCTGTACGTGGGGGAAGGGGTGGCAGGGCAGACTTCAAATGTAGAGCACATTTTAGCCTTACATTTTATGAGCCTACCCCAGATATGACATGTCGAAAGTGCAAGTGTTTCATTTTATTTACCACCGAATGGTTTCAGTTAAAAGAAAAAAAACTGAAAGAGGCCGTAAAATCCCTTTTTCATTTGACTGCATTAAAATAGGCTATACAATGGAGTAAACAAAAAAGATTACATTGCAGCCTTTGGAAGTAACAACGTATATAATTTCCATTTTATTAACAGTGACGAAGTGGAATGCATACCGTCTACGCAAATGGTTGCCTCATGTGCTACCCTGTGAAACTGAAAACAACACAATACATCTGCTAATTGATTAACGGACGACCGCCTAAATGATTGAACACAGCCACGCAAAGTCCTTTTTACGATATATTTATCCCAGAGATGGCTACTTTTAGATATTTGGAGGGAAATTCAATTAATCTCCGGCTCTTGTTTGTCAGTTCATATTTATTCCCATGAGAAAGTGTGCTTTGTTTACTCGTCTGACCCAGAATGAAATACAATACATTTAATAGCCGATATCTTTCAAAATGCAAGCAAATACTTCAATGCAGCTAAAGTAATAAATGAATGGAAAGTTTTCTATGGAGGGACATTGTCCATATTTGTGGGAATATTTTTCATTTCGGTAGCTATTAATATTCCCCAATTTTGCTTCCCAGCGGACCGGCATTTTTATAAAAATAATTCCTGTGTGGATTAATTGGAATGATTGGCCTCATTCTGAAGTGTAGAGCTGCCCTGCGGAGCGCAGCGATGATATTTCAGATGCTTGACAAAACCAGGGCGCTCATATTCTTCTGGAGATGCGATGTGGATCATGTGACAACTCCGCTTTGTTTCTCCTTTGCTAAAGGTTGTCCCTCGCCATGG
>JAOPHQ010001992.1:637500-640000 GCA_030340625.1 Merluccius polli | reverse complement strand
GTTGTCTGACACGGCCATCGTCAGTTGGAGTTGATTTTGCACATCTTTTAATTCTGGCAGCGGCATGCATAATTCAGGCTTCATCTCTAGCTCACCAATGAGCTAATAAAAGTAGTGTTGCATAGTCGACAAGCGTCTTTCACTGCGTTGTCTTTTGCGGGGATTTAGCCATTTTATTGCCAGGGCTCGCCTGCCCACATGCAAATGTTCCACCTTTCCCCAGACACTATTTTGAAAGGGCACCGTTGCCGCATCCTGGGCTTAGCGCCGCCCAAGACGATTGTGATTGGTTAAAGAAATACAAACAAGAGCGTTTTTTTTCTATACCAGATATGATAGTGAGTAGAGCTAGACCTTTCTCCAGCACTGACACAGTGCTAAAATCAAAGTGTGGAGATGGATCTGGCTATGCGAGACTAATAAAGGCTACACTGTTGAACGCCACGCAGATGATAGCTGGGTGGTTTTGTTGAGATGCTAGAATCTCTGGAATCTGGCGGGCAACTAGTGTTACAGCCGAAAGGTTCTGGGTTCGATCCCCCTGTGTCCGAAAGCTACCTGCCTCTTGCTTGAGCAAGACGCCAACACCCTGCTCCTGAATGACCTGTGTGTGTATTCACTGTAAGTCACTTCAGGATAAGTGACAATTTAAAATAGTAAAAATAGAATCTGCTCTCTGACTCCCTTGCATGGTGCTGTGTGTGTGTGTGTGTGTGTGTGTGTGTGTGTACTGTGCTGTGTCTCCAGATAGGCCTATCAGGACCTGCAACACGGAGACAGGATGGATGGGGAGGAATGTTGTGACAGCTAGTTCATGTTATCTGCTAACCAGTCAAACCCATGGTAACCTTTGACGTAGCGAATCTACAGCGACAACAACAATACTCTTGCATAAAAGTAAGTTAAGCTCAGTAAAAAAAAAACGGTCTCTTTGTCACAAGGTAGCAAAACACAAAGGCCTACAGTCAGTTTTTTTCAATGTCACATAATCTCTGGGGGGAATTGTTGTTTACTTCCTGAAATGCAACCATAATGGCTTCTGTGTGTGTGTGTGTGTGTGTGTGCGTGTGTATTATGGCCTGCATTGCCGTGCTGCTGACAACCTCCCGACCAGGCCTCTCTGCGGACTCCTCCACGCTTGCATGACCGCAATCAGGGAGTACCGGCAGGGACAGACCACCGCTACGGCTCTGTCAGGAGCGAAGGGGAAACATCCTCTCTCTGCCTCGTCGTTAAAGAAACAGCTGGATGTTAAAGTTGCCTTTTTCCCCCCACGTCCGTCGTTAATGTGTAACACGCCAACGATGGGAAGGTAATGACCCTGGCGGTGTTAGCCGTACGGGCCAGTGCACTTACTTTGTTCCTGGCCTTGGAGGTACGGCTTGTGTGGCTAAGCCGTACACTGCTTGGGTTTAATCCTGGGAGGGGGGGGGGGGGGGGGGTCGCTGTTGGCTCATTGACAAGACAAATGAGTTCAGGGAAAGGTGGTCAAATGAGCCAGCCACCGATACGCCACCGCGGTACCGATACGTGCCTTCTCTCTCTCTCTCTCTCTCTCTCTCTCTCTCTCTCTCTCTCTCTCTCTCTCTGTGCTTCAACATAAGTGGACGATATTATCAGATCAGATCGTTCCCGGTCTCACAAATGGCAGACGAGCTCACATCTGGGCGAACGCTCTTTCGGCTTCATATTCGATTAGACCAATCGTGTCGCCGGGAAGCGGGGTTCTGTGAGCACGTAATTGGCTATTAACAGTGAACACAAACTCAGCCTGGCACTAGTAAACAGCAAAGAAGTGCCTGTAAGGGTTTTAAATCAACACCGTGTAGACTGGCCACAGTAGAAATACACTCGTTAAAATCCCCGTATGAAAGCTTTGTCTACGTGCTTTGCTCGCAAATCAGTTTCTCTTCGGTAAAATATCTCTGCGTATCTCGAAACAGGAAACAAGGCGTAACGTCGGCCCTTCAGTTGTTGGTTTCCGCCCGTGGCTCTGTGCCGTCTCCCCCCCCCCCCCCCCCCAAGAAGTTCTGCTACAACATGGTAGGACTGCTGAAGATTATATTGTTCCCAGTGCGGCTACAGCATCACAGAGGCTGGCCCTGACAATGGACTCAACCACTGTGTTTCTATGCATCATTGGTAAACTTATCTTCCAGGAAACTTCCGCCTCCCTCTCCTCTCTCCTCCTCCCCCCCCCCCCCCCCTCCCACGCTTCCCTCTGTCCTCCCTCCTCTCTGGTCCCCCCCCCCCCCCAGCCCAGTGTTTGTCCTAACTTTGTTTTTATGACTACTCCAGTGATCCGTTGCCGACGCAGTGCTGCTGCTGCTGTTAAGACAGCTGAGCCGCATTAGACGGCACTGTGTTCTGCTTCCTACCTGGCTCCATGCTGGTCCGCTGCCGGCCCTCGCCAGCAGACATGTCTACGACCACGCGCACGCACGCACACACATATTGTACACACGCACACACACACACACACACACACATAAAGTACACA
>JAOPHQ010001992.1:617500-635000 GCA_030340625.1 Merluccius polli | reverse complement strand
ATTACATAAAAGCATGACTGAAGAGTAAAATGAGGACTTTTTATTTCTGAATGAGACATTTTCAATTTAATTACTTGACAAACATGAAGAAATGGTCCATTACGACTCAATTTTACCAAGCTGTAGCCCAAATATTCAGAAAACAGGGTTAATGTTTGCAAAGCCTCTTTGCTGTAGCTTAGATACTGGAAATCAGTATGAAGAGGCTGATTGTGTTCTGATTGGAGCACCCTGTCAATTACAGACCAACTTGATGATTTTACTGGGTTTCACATCAAAACAAAAAGTAGATGACAAACACCAATGTTGAGTTAACTCTATATCTTGCCCAATAATTGTTTTCTTAGTCACCTGATGGAGGCTATATGTACACAAAATAGTTCTTCAAAAAGGAAATAACACACCAATTTCTTAAAATAAGATTTTAATATTACTTATTATCATAAAGATATATTTACACACTTTACAGAAATAGAAAATAAAAACACAAAGCTACGCATGAAAGGAAACAAAAAAAATTACTCCAAGAGCTAAAGCTTATCTTTTATAAATTAGAAACCAAAAGTTCAAATATGTACACAGTATTTCAACCATTTCTGATACACTTGTTTTATTCATTTATTTAGTTATTTATTCATTCATGTATTTTTGCCCAGTTCAACATCAAAACAGAGACAGGGACTGTACATTTGGCCTGGCGAGTAATATGGGCTCACACCATAAACAGAGTTTAGAAGATCAGGAGTAATACATTGTCTTTTTAAAATAGTATCTGCTTGAGACCTAGTAACACTGTCACAATGGTGTGTAAACCTACAGACTCTGCAATTCCCCCTCCTCAGACAGTTTAAAATGGTGGTGATGTTAGACACCGTGGTTTATATAAGGTGGAATAAAACATGTCACAACTAAATAAGGGGGGTTGGGGGGTATAATCAAATCCAGGGTAGAAGATGTCTTATTTTGAAGCTGGAGATGATGGCGGATCAGTTCCATTTTCCCATTGGATATACAATCTAATTTCGCATTGGACTGCCTGGCCAGTGGGAACGTGTGGGTGCATTCATTGGATTAAATGTCCGCAACACGATACTACAGACGCCAGCTCCGAAGGCCAACATGATACAGTAAAATGTATGTTGCGATGCATAAGGTAAATAATGGAATGTGTTTTTAAGATATCTTTATTTCCTTACTGAGCTTAATGTTGGATTTCCCCTTTTGATGAATTTGCCTGACAGAGAACTGTAAAAAATATGCATTTGCATCGATATTTAAAATTTATAAATTAAACATTTTAAATCTCTCTATATTGTTTAGGATTCTGGGGACCTTCTCTACATTTGGTAAAACATAGCCACCGATGGCTAAAGTGACTTGAATCACCTCTTAGACACATTCTGCACATCCCTTCGCCTTTCCTTCCTACCTTACCTTGTCATTCCTAACCAAGTGCATTTGAAAAAAATGCTAAACACAATGGAGGGAAGGGGGGGGGGTATCAATGGAAAAACCCAAAACAAAAAAACATGGGGCCTATATGGGAAACATGCTAACAAGTGCATAGGAACATTACTCAGGCCTGTGATCGCCATGTCAAAGACGTGGAGAGGAAACAATGAAGGATAGGAATCGTTTATCTTGTGTGTGTGTGTGTGTGTGTGTGTGTGTGTGTGTGTGTGTGTGTGTGTTTGTGTGCGTGTGTGTGTGTGAGCCTTGCTGGAAAAGTCCATTAAGGAAAATGGTCTTGCTCCCCGACCATAATGTATTGGTTTATCATTTCAGCTTGAACCTGGACGTGGTCTGTCCCTCCCCACCATGAGGCGCATCCACCTGATGTGCGGGGTGGTGGGGATCTACAAGGAGAAGACAATGCCTCTGAAAGCTTTCACCGCGTCCTCCACCTATTGTGCTGCAGACTACGTTGCTATTTTTGCTACATCCACAAAAGAGTTTTTTTTTCATCTCGATACTGTATTAAAAAAGAAAAAAGAAAAGGAAGCTTTGGACAACCAGCGAGACGAGAATAAGACAAAGAAATTGTCACAAATACACTGCAAAACCAATCCATACCAAGAGACTCTTGTTTTTCAGGGTTTGAATGTCCAGCAGCATAATGGAGTTTGCAAAACATTGCAGCCTTGCAAACCATTACAGAGAAGTCTCGGAGCGAAGCCACATCTACACATGGGGGTTAGACGTTATTGAAAGGATTCGGAGCGGATCGTAAATCTAACAAATATTTGGTTTTTTCCATGTGTTTTTTTTTTATTTTTTTAAATTTTTTTTTTAGATCCAACCACTGATAACCAGACCACATTCATATATGGTACTCTACATAAAACCTGTGTTCTTGTTTTGCTCTGTGGTGTGTCCTTGGAGAGGGCAGCAGGACTGGTGCGGATGGCGACGAGGATACATTCATGTAGAACAGTGCGGACACACAGACGTTGCTCAGCTCTCCAACAGCAACGTCTAACATGGGGAAATAAATTGACTTGGACCACCACCCCCCGCCCCGCCCCCCCACCCCACCCCACCCCACCCCCCACACCTAACCCAGTCTACCTCCAGCATCCCAACTCCTGCGGCTTTCCAGTCTTCCGATCCCCCGTTTTGTATCCACACCACCAGACATTACCTTGCCCCCAATAATACATGAGACACGCTCAGCCACGCGGTCTCATCACCCAAGGAGCATTAATGAAATCTACATCTCTGTCTGAGAGGGTATGAAATAATAATGGTTGAACTGCAATTATTACTCTTCACAGTGCCCTAAGATTTAATACATTTTTAATCAAGGTAGGCATGGCGGGGTAGAATACCACTGTGATTTCAAATGCTCTGCTCATGAAAAAAATTAAATAAAAAAGCCTCTCATGATTGGATGGGAAACTACGATGCGTTGCATGGTTTATATTTGCATGAAATGTAGAAACAGATGGGAGAGTATGTTGAGAATATAGGTTAAACTAGTTAAACCTAGTGGCATTACCCAGTCGAGACCAGTTTTACTAGTTAAGCTAGTTAAGTGGACTTGACGTCAAAATGTAGTTTGGATTTAGTTTTTTTTAATTTAATTATTTTTTTAACTTCTCGACTGTAATAAACGACTTGAGCGCTCTAACAAGTCGTAGTAGTTCTTCTAGTGTATTACACACCGACTCTCGTTAAACAAATCAACTGGGCTCGGGAATTGGAAAGGTGGATGGGAGTGGTTTTTAGCCTAAGCCAATTTGACAATGAGCTCAGACTATAATTGGGCCCAGGCTGCCTCGGGGATATCCATCTGAGAAAGATTACCCGTGGGATTTAATGAGCGTAATGATCAGAGCCACAGCCACCTGTGCTGTGGTAGGGCTAGCTAGGAAGGCAACAGTACCCGGTATAGGGATACATTGGACTAGCAAGGGGGGCTACACTGGCGTATACATAGAGGGTAGTAGAGTAAAGAGATACGATATACGAAAATATGTTCATATAAGATATAAATGTACTGTATGTGTGTGTTCATAGATAAATAAATGCACAAAATAGACGGCTCTGGTACAGGCTTTCTATCACAGACACCCTGAGAAAACAAAACAAAAACGAAATATAACTAGTAAACAAAACAAAATACTAAATAGTAATATATTCCAGTATGATGGAAAGGCATAGCATTCCGTCAATCAATATCCCTGTTGAAGGATCCCACTAGTCTTGTTTTAAACAGTAAGACACCCAGAGCACTGGTGGCAGGCTGAACATGGTGGCATTATTTACTGAGCTGACAGATGTTTGTTTTTTTGGTCTAATTAAACTGTCCTCATTGCTACCACTCTCTAAAATAGACTTTTTTTTTAATGATGCATAATATGTCAGTGTATAAAGACTTCAAACAGGAGGTAACATGTTTTTTTTTTCTTCTTCTCTCATTTCTCCCTTTCTTTCTGTGTATTTTTCTTTTTTTTTTTCATTCCTGGCAGCATTGTGGAGTTGTTTATTATTTGGCACTTTATTAAAAGGCCTGGTGGTCCGTCATCGCCATGGCAGACCACCCCTGCCAGTTAACAGTCGTGAGGAGCAGCCGCACAGAGCAGCAGGGTGGCTAGCGTGGTGGGGGTTTTGGGGTGGGGTGGGGTGGGGCGGGGGCTGGATTGGAACTGGGATTGGGGTTGGGATTGGGGTTGGGATTGGGGTTGGGATTTCGAGGTCAAAGGACACTACAGTGATGGTAACTTGGAGAGCATCAAGGTGCTAATGAGGCTAAGCAGCACCGAAATAGCTTCACGGGAAGGTTTTATCTCAATGCGTTATTATTCTGCCAATTAAAACAGATTAGCAAGACAAGGGGTTTGCCAAGGATGGATGTACGTTAGTGAAGGTGATCGCAAGGTCATGTGTCTGCGCTTTCTTTGGGTATAAGGACAGCTTTTCGAAAGGGTTACGATGAGAACTGAATATCCGTGGATGTGGTGGACTGGCACTGTGCTGGGGAGACCAATCAGCACCCTCTAACAACTGGTGAAAAGCGAGCCAACGAATAGCTAAGCCAGCATTGGAGTCAGCAGCTGACGGGAGATGGGAACGCCACATCATGAAAAACCGACAGATGCGATAAGATGAATTTAAGGACTGGGCTCCCTCTCCACCACATGTCATGCAAACCGTGTGAGAGTCGCAGGGAGATGGTTATGGGCGGGCTCTAAAAAACGATAAAATAATAACAATAATAATATCAATAATAATCAGAATAGTAATGATAACAAAAAAAAAGACAGAGATAAATAGAAAGGTGGCAGAGTGGGGGGGAGAGAGCGGGGGAGAGAGAGAGAAAGAGAGAGCGGGAAACAGAGAAATGGAATCTGGTAGCTCGGGCTGAAGACATTTCCCCCCCCCACGGCCCCCCCGCCCCCCCCACCACCACCCCATTTCCCTGCCCCAAATTCTTCTTAGAGCTGAGGGTGAGTGGTTTGTCCTGATTTTTCTTTTGTGGACAGAGTAGCTTGAAGAACCAGCAGGTGCTATGGACATCACTCTTCGGGCTGGGCAAGCATTGGCCCTTCGTAGCAAGGACCCCCGAGGCAAAGGAAGAGCAGAGGAAACAGAACCTGGGGGCGGGCGCTCAAAGCAGTGCCTGCAGAAAAAGACAAAAAAAGAATAATTGCTTTATTACCTCATAAATCTTATATGTTATGAATCATCATTTTATGTTCTGGTTAACATGGGCTTCAAGGTGAAAGGGTGTGGCTTTAAATAAAAAAATGTAGTGTTTAGGTGTCCACATAAACTATACAATGCAGCCAGCATGTCTCCTGGTCTTTGATTCATATCTGCGTGATATGAGCTACAAAAACAATCTCGACCCAACAGGGTGCCTTCCCTACGGCACTGACTTCCAGATTGTCAGTGGAACAATCTTGTATTTTTCTTTGCCTTTGACTCACTCTCTCTGTTCCACTGATGATTTCCAGGGTTTTGTAAATACTGTTGCATTCAGTTATCTTTTACCACAACAACAAGGATCATTTTTCAATCAAAGCATTCCTTGTTGTACAGTTGCATATTTCTCTGACTGCGTAACACCACAAAGACTGAAGTACATCTAATCTCTCTCTTGGGATTGTTCTGGCTCTCGCTTTATTTACATTTACATTTACATTTAGGGCATTTAGCAGAAGCTTTTGTCCAAAGCGACTTACGATAAGTACATTTGTTAGGAGAAAGTGCAACACTAAACCGCTATCAGTAGAGTAATTAGAGTGTTTACTCCTTGTTCTCTTTAAGAACAACTACCTCACAGATTATGTGGATGTATGCAACATGCGTTTCTAAGCTATTTACACAGACGGACTCCTATGGTATTTAATATAAGAAAATATCTTGTTGCCTTAAAACAGTAATATCCTGCCTTTAAAATGTTACACAGTATGCTTGACTTCCTACTGTTGTAATAGCAGTTGTTTTTTTCTCCAAGTCTACGCAAATGCCTACAAGGGGCGACCAAGGCTTACAATGTCTTTTTAAGGATTCCTTCACATCTGGAACGTGTAACAACGAAAAGTCAAACTCCTTCCCTTGGCCTTAGGTGACAGAGAATAATAGATGAGCTGCCTTTGATATTGAAATGAGGTGATGGTGGTGAAGGAAAGGGGCAGGGTTGGCGCTAGTGGATATCACTGTCAACTCCGTTCCTTTTTTCCCCCCTTCCTTGTTTATACCACACAGCAATTAAATCCAGGCCAAATTGTGACATTTTTTCCCGTCCAGTCCGTTAGCCTCGTAGCCGGGCTCCCTGACTTGTTCCTCTGGCTAATATCTGTGATTTACTCCAGCTTTGATCTTCCTTCTTCTTTGATAGAGTGTGGAATAACGTGAACCTCCAGCTGCTGGTGTTTTTTTCCCCCTTCATCAGTGAAAGGTTGGCAAGAAAGGAAGAAGAAAAAAGCAGCTGGCTTGTCCTCGTCTCGATCACGTCTCGATAAGTTGATTCTCCTCGTTAGGCTTCCTTCTACTGTTGCATGACAGACCGTCTTGGGAACGTATCATTCTGACTATGGAAAATACTGTTGAAAACAGCCTTTCAAACTCCCTCGACTATCCGGTGAAGGAGAGTCATTTCATGTCTTAATTTAAAAGAAGAGAAGAGAAGGCAAAAAGTGTAGTAAATTTAGTGTCCATTTTTAGGAGGTTAATGTCTCCACCAATCCATTGCCATGGTTGGCATTGCAGTCAGGTGAAGCAAATTTGCATGACTGTGATACTGGGAAGATGGGGGAATAAAAGGAAGAGAGAGATTCTTGAAGGAGATGAACTATTAACTTAGCGAAGCATGAGAGGAGCCGGAGAAACAAACGGGGGAGAGCTTCATCGTGTTGTGATTGAAGTGGGGTTTGTGAAGATACCATTGTGAGTCACTGATGCGTTTGCCTTTATAGAGCTCCACAACTTCCTGAGACCTCATTGTGTGGTCGCCATTCTGGGCACTGAAAACAAGCACTCCCAAAGCACACACTCAAAGAGAAAACGCTTTCATTGGCAGAGTGCACAACTTTGGTAGCCCTCCTGTGTTTTCGCTAAAGTGCAGAATATGCCCTTGCCCGAAGTCTCTGTTTGTCACCTTGCTTGCTACCTATAAAGTGTACATCGTGACTTGCAGCGACTGAGTTCAGAAGACTTCTCATCCTAAGAAAAAAACAACACACACCCTGTTTCATAATTTTCTTTGCATTGTAAACTTTATCAGAAGATTGTTGATTGCCAAAGTGGGTTTTATTGAATCTGATTACCTAACCTGCGGACCACTGCAGGCTAGCATTGTGTGGTCCGCACCTCCTGGGGGGATATTATGGCCTGTCGAGTTCTCCTGTTTCTCACACGGTCTGGGAGAGACATATGAATGGGTCCTGAGATCCGCAAACGTATACACAAATCTGCTGCTGTTGCTACTGCCCTTCATTACAAGAAGGGCTACTGAGCTAAACATGCTAACATAAGCTAGTTGGACAAGTTTAGATCAAACTGCTCATAATTGTCTATTTATTTTAGTTTCTATTTTGAACCTGTAATTATTTGGCCACGAGTTGTTAATGTTGCAGGCTCAGAAAATACATAATTATTTAAATTGTACTGCCTTTTTTTGGGCATGGGAACACACATTCACTGAAAGGTGACAGTTAAAATATTTTCACAGATTTAGAGATGAAATAGTTTGAAAGACTTGCTTTGTCTTCATGGCAAACTAAACACCCTTTCATGTGAAAGATACACAATCATAACTCAGCTGAGAAACTCAACCCTCCTGTGTATTATCTCAAGTAAAACGATTAATTTATTTGATCTGATTGAAAGAAAATGTTCACTTGAGCCGAGTTGACTCAATGGTAAGGATTCCAAGTATGTTTGTCCCCCATCTAGAGTAAATATATTCAATTACATGGCATTAAATAAAGCCATCTCTAGAGTATTATTGAATGACGCAACCCAGTAGAGCACTGTGGGTAGGTTCAGGGAGCTTTGTTGTATGCCAACGGATAACATCTCTATGGGAGTTCAAAGGGCGTCCACTGGTCATTGAAAAAAAGTCCTTTAAAAAGTATTCCAGACATCCTGTTATAGTTTTAGTTTTTCCTCAGATTTCCCAAACAATACTGAATTAGTCTTTTATGGGCGAAGTTTAAGACAAATGCCGTTTCGAGACTTGAAATGAACCACTCAATTACAGCACGAGACAACAATTGAATTGACCATTTATAACTCTCCCCATTAAGTAGCGTCAATGAAAGAAACTCAAACGACATCAACTAAACAACAATTCGGCGTCACCTCACCCCAATGGAATTCAAGATTTCAAGATTATGAGATGATTGCAAACTACAGCAACTCCCTTGCTGTTTTACCTGTCATTTTTCATTTGTTTCATCGCAATCATTTATGCACGTTTTATCATTGCGCGCACGCTTTAACATTGTGTCATTGTTTTTCCGTCGGTACAACTTTGGGTCAACTTAAGTCCAACCAGCCCTGGTCATTAAAAGAAACCCACCATGTTCTAGAACGGCATTGGCCCCTTGTGGGAGAGACGGGGCCGTGGGCGTCTCCTCTTCCAGCCGGCTGGTCTGTGGGTCTGTCCACCCCTGCCTGGGCCCTGCTGAACCACCTTCCTCGGCGTAGCGGCATCCTCCAGCGCTCTGCCATGGTCCGTGGAGGCCATGGGACCTGGGGGGGGGGACAAAGGAGGGCATGTCAGATGGTTCTCTCCAGCAAAGGCCTTATCACATGGTAGTCTCCGATGTACAGATTATATAGAGTGTATTTAAATTTGATTTTCAACACAATTTTAGAAAATTAGAAAAAGAGGGCTCTCACAGGTCATAAATGAGGAAAAAGAGACACGTGTGTTTGTGTGTATTTGTGTGGGTGTGTGTATGTGTGTGCCACTGTCAGCCCACCCAGGATTGTAGTTCATCAAGGCACAATGTGGGGGAACCAAAACAGGGCAGCCAGAGCTAGACACAGCCAGAGAGCCAGCAAAAAAAGCCTATCCCTGGTGTCTCATGTCTCCACCACTCCCTGTCAAGATTACAAGATGGATCCAGACACCACCACCCCTTAACCTGGCAGAAGTGCATCCTTTAGTGCCATGGGTTCGACCCTCCCCCCAACCCACCCACCCAGATGGGAGACGGGCCGGACAACAACCTCACTCCCAGACCTTATACGAAACAAACCGGTGTGTGAATGCATTGCGAGTGTCCATGTGAGGGTGTGCATGTGTTTCTTGGTGTGCATGTGTGGGTTAAAGAGCGATCCCAGATGTTTTCAGTCATCTCTCAATAAGTGTGGCCTGATCCGTTTAAGCCCCCCCCACCACCCCTCCCCCCCTTCACTTCCAAATGGTTTGATCCGCTTTGGTTTCTCTGTGACCTTTCAACCTTGCCGAAACTCAAAGGACCCCCTCTGGGATATCACTTCTTTTGGTGGTGGGGTGGGGTGTGGGGGGGGGGGGGGGGGGGTTGTTGAACACATCTTTATTTGCAACTGGATATTTATTGTTGGTGATCTTTCACACCTCTTTTATTTCATTAGGCCCATGAAACTTTGCTATGTGTGTAGGCCTGGCTGTTTACAGAGCAGCATCAGGTGTATCTTGTGGAGAGACACTGCAGTTGTCTATTTAGTTTGGAAAGGTGAAAGGGAATTTAAATGATTCGATCCCTTTTACAAGCTCAATATTGTAACTGTTCTCAACTCTGGGCTTTGGCAGTTTATTCCGTAAACAATTAAGGAAGTAAAAACTTTAGTGTAGTTGCAGAAATTGTATCTTGATCTTTAAGATGTGAAGGTAAGAAAAAAAGATTTACATCTCACAGACACAGTCATGACAGACACTGGCACCCTTTTTAGGATTCTCTAGAGAATGGTCTTCCTTAGGTTTTTACGAGCTGCTGAACAAGCAAAAACCAAGGAGATAACTGCCACAGAGGTGAGAAAAGGCGGGAAAGCGGCTTTTCAAGACAGCTATTGAGCAGCTGTCAAAGCCATGTTTTTCTTTCACGCCTGCTCCAATGGTTTTACAACTTTAAAGAAAATGTCTTGAAACATCAAGCCCTAGTACTTTCTCTTTCATTCCCGGCATTCAGAGGAGACTGCAGACTGTGTTCAAACTGAGACATTTGGAGTATTAGTCTTATAAATCAAGGAAAATGATTGACCAAAGAATGTCGGTTTATAACTATGACCAAGTCTATAACGAGTTTGACTTGGTCTGCCTGAACAGACATCTTAGCAAAAATGTAGAAATAGAACGGAAATAATCATCAGCACCCATTCGTACATTTGTACAATGACCACCCACTTAACACTAGTATATTAAGCATATTAAGCACTTTCGACGAACCTAAATGGTTTCCAGTTTGTAAGCTTCAAACAATAGTCGATTGCACGATAAGCCAGAAAAATAATCTTTTTCCACAAACATTGGATATTATGAGTGTGATAATTTGAGTGAACAGTAGGCTAATTCATTTGCGTCAAAGGCAAGTCTCTGTTGCATATTTCTGCATCCAAAGCCCATATTTCCTGTAAGTGTGTTAATCTGTACATTATCCTCATGCTATTGCACCAGATATAGAGTGAATGAGGAACATTTACACATTCTGAACTGAATAATCAGAGGCTATCTGAAGCTTTATCTAATGGGAATATGACCCTGAAACACTTATAACAACAGTCGGGAGCAAGGCCCCATGGTCTCCACCTCACACACACACACACACACACACACACACACACACACACACACACACACACACACACACACACACACACACACACACACACACACACACACAACCAACACACACACAGATAGAAATTGTGCCATAATTGTACCTGAGCCAGCTGTGCAGAATGCAACTCACTGGGCTGTTCCTCTCTGCTGTGCCTGTGCCTCACTCACAAGCCAAGTCTGTAATGAGACAATTTAGATGTCTCCTGTCATGGCGAGCTGTCAGCTACAGCCCAGCGCTGGGGGTTCGACCCCCTCCCCCCCACCATGATTGTCTTGATGAATCTCAAGCCATCCGTCTCGCTATAGCATAGGAATTGCGTTATGAAAGCTGCTAAAAATAACTTATTTCTTTCCCCAGTTGGAAGGTGGAAACCTGCAGTAATATCGTCACTGTTACCTGCACTTGGAAGACCAACATGATGTGACAGACATGATATAGCAAGATGGACACATAGTATGGAGTCAAGTCTATGGTCTTTATATGCGCAAGCGGTAACAATTGGATAATGATAATTGGACAATAACTCGGGAAGGTTATCATTGTCTAATGTATGTTTGATTCATGTTTGTGTTTTACCCGGCAATCTTATTACTCTCACAGCGGTCCTTTCCATTTGTTCACTCAGATTTAATTGCTCCATGTTTACGTTGAGTTAACAGAAGGATAAGATAAAGCTTCAAAGTCTCCTTATCTCTCATTTTCGGCTACCTTAAAACCCCCCCGGCTTTAGGCTTACTCCAGCAAATCCCAGGATGTCATCATTCAGCTGGTAATTCCCTGATTAAACTTTAATAAAGTTGGAATTCCAGAAATGTCCTGCCTATGACCACTAATGCTGTCTTTCCTGCCAATCCCCAAACTGGAGAGGATTTTTTGCTGTGCCATTGGTGGAGGGTATAGTGTCGGAGGCTGTCCACTCTCCACCGCGTTCATAATGAATCGTTTGGTCAGCTGATGCCTAATTTCCTCCTCCAGCTTCAGCACCCTTCCAAGATGCCATCCATCACGCTGTGTATTTTCATTGGCCAGGCCCTCTGTCTTCTCCTGCCCATGCTGAACGAGCATTACTGACAACTCCCCGGTCGATTCCCAGCGGCCTGTCATCGAGACCCAAGGAGTTATGGTGTGCGTCTCTCTCTGCTCGTCTGGTCAAAGAGAGAAAAAAAAGGAGGCAGCAGTCCTCTGGTCTGACGCCAACTTCATCAATCGCCCGCATGGCCGGCATGAGCCAGCCGTACATCACACTGCAGCCGGGGATGCTGGCTCGTCGATACACAAGCACGGGGAGAGCATCGCAAATGGGTTTAGCGTTGCCTACTGAGGATTGTGAGGCCGACGTGCGATGCTAAATGGATCACATAACCAATGTACTGCTCTTGTAAATGTAGCCCATAATGGCCGGCTAGACTCTCAGCAGGACATAACAGATTAAATACGTTTGTGATTCTAGCAAGTCGGAGGAGTTGTGGGTCAGAGGAACGGTGGTTATTGTTTATGTAATTCATTTAAAAATGAGAATGCACAACCGAACTCCACCGAAATAGAATCGGTTTGATTTCAGTCACAGCCCTCCTGTAGCAGCTCCCGTGTGTGAGAGCTGCTCGACACAGTTTGAACAGCGGTATCTTGATGTGTAAATAAGCTGCTTTCACATCACGGAAATGAGGGCGCTGGCCTGGAACAAGAGGAGGAGAGGAGAGGAGGGAAGGAGAGGGGAGATCTCCTTGTCTATACTTTCTGATTCGTCATCATATCCCTTATCATACCATGTTGTCTCGTCATCATACCATGTCATGGTAATGTAGAATTGGGTTCATTCGCTGATGAAAACCTAATCAAACGCCTTTTTTTTTTTACCATTATAAAATTCCATCAGCAATTTCATTATTATAGTTGTAGTAAGCTGGGCCAGTCTACACCATGAGACTATATATGATGCAGATGCATACAGAAATAGAGAATCTCCATCACAATAACCTTTAGGTCCACACAGACACACACACACACACACACAATTACCATTGTTGGGTCATTTACCCAGGTCTTGTTTTAGCTCAATATGCATATGCATCCTTATAGGTGGCACTAAATAATATTTGTGTTTGTGTAAAAGCACAGGAAGAATTAATCCCCTGGCATGTGTAGCCATGGTTATCACCGTGACGTGGGAGAAGCTATCCCTGTTGTCCCCATAATGAGCCTCCTTTCTTTCATTCACTAAAAGGAGCTGTTTTATAGCATGCTAACGCTACAGACACGCTAACCCACACACAACGCAGGCAGACGCAGACACACACATGCCACTACATAAGCACATAAGGGGATCAGGATTATTTAGGTAGCGGTGAAATCGTGTCAATCGTGCAAGTACAAGAGAGCACATTCTCTTAGCGTCGAATGAGCCCGGTCCACTTCACATATGAATGGGTTCTTAAGGAAGACCTCACGCTGTTCTGCATTCAGAATGCTTAGCATCCGTACCCCGTTTTTCCCTCTGAAGCTAAAGTAGGGAGCGATGCTTATCGTACGCCTATTAGTAACCGTGGGCCTCGGCAGAAACTGGTACCGATTGCTTCGTCGACTTCCAGACCATGTTACCATGGCAGCCGCAGTCAAAGCCTCTCCGTCAGGAGGAAGAAGAATGACATTGTCAGCCAGGAGAAGAAGGATAAAAAAAAGCACCAGGTTCCCAGTTTATACGTTTGAGGCACATTACCTCCGAGTTCATGAAAGCAGCATCTTTTCAAACCATTTTCCTGCAACGTTATATGCTTTCCAACGTTATATGCTTTGCTTTTTATTTTGTCTGTTCCTCTCTTGGAGGTGGTTTTGGTTGTGCTTATTGTCTTTGCTGGTTTGGCCCTATTTGATATGCAGCATTGTTGTGGCTGTGATAATGCCAGGCTTGTTGCGGAACTGAAGGAGGGCTTTGTCTACATGTAAACTACACAGAGGAAACTCAAGTGCATGAAAAAGTTGCTCTTCCTGAGCAAGCATTGCAACCCCCCCCCCCTCCCCCCCCCCCCCCCCAAAAAAAAAAAACACTCTTTGCAATTATCCTCAGAAACCAGACCCCCCCCCCCCCCTCTCGCCGCAGCACCCCTGGCCGAGAGACCAGAACAAATGAAACACAAATTGTGCAGCCCCCACAACTTCCTTGGGTCTCTCTGCAGATGTCCCCCCCCCAGAGCCCCTCAGGTGCCTGCAGAGGTCTGTGGAGTGCTGAAGTATGCATGCGCCTGAATGAGCTAGAGAGTATGACGTGATGAGGTGTGAGATGGCCTGCTCTTCAATGATCAGAGCGCCCGGCAGTTCAAAGCTCTGGCAGTGGCGGTGGTGGTGGCGGTGGTGTGGAGCTTGCTAATGAAACCCACGGTTACTACTCCACTGCCTGTTGGTTTTTTCATGCAAACCCACTCTAGTGGAAAAAGGGGTGAATCACTGGCGAGAAGGTAACTATAGGTCAGGAGGCATATCCCCAGAACACAAAAGCAAAGACTCACACCCACACACACAGGCACAAATAATTGCGTTTCTCACTGATTTGCGTCCTGGTTTGCGGCTGTGTCGAAGACGACGGAGTTGCGGGAAGCAGGGCAACGCATCATTTGTTGTCGCAGGCTATTCGGGTAAACAGCGGTGGGCCATAATGGCAGGTAAGTAGGTGAGTCCACCAACCCAGCGTTGCCCTGATCTCGAGAGACAGCATGTCAAGGGCAAAGAGGACCCTCCGCCCATCCGTTTCCATGGGCACACTAATCACATGTGAAGCACGGCCCCTCCCTCCCCCGTGTCATCGCTCGCCCCATGCTGGGAGCCCGCATGCCTTCCTCCCGTTTGAGAGGCGAGCGAGAGAGGCAGAGAGAGAGAGAGAGAGGGAGAGAGAGAGAGAGAGGGGACTTCACTGCAGCTCTCAAGCCTAATGGGACCTCAGCCTCTCCCAGCTTACGTGCTGGGGGAAAAATAGCATCAACATTGCATCAGACGAGGATGCCTCTTAACCAACCCACAGGATGCAAAGCCGCTAGTCCAATTGACTTGAGGCGTAATCTTTATCGTCCCAAACGACATAATAAAAAAAAAAAGATGCGTTATCCACAACATTAATGCTATAATGTACCCATTGTTCGACACACAATGTACGGCTTCAACGACCTAACACCCTGATCATTTAAAATCAGGGCCACTAAAGATTTTTTATGTCCAGTACTTTACACCAAACATAAAACTCCCGCTGCTCTTTATTGACAGGTTTAGCTATCTAGAGTGGCAGTGCAGGTAAGCCCTGCGACCCAGACTTTGTTAGCTCTGCGTGGGCATATGGTTCCCATTAGTGGCCTGAATAAACTGTTTACCTGACAGCGATGTGTGTTTACACATTCCATATATTGTTTCCCTCTTTTCGACTTACATAAACATCTGCTCATGGTCTGGGGGTCCTGGAGTGAAAGTAGGAGGGGGGCGTTCAAAAGATAGAGTGACATAGAGATAGAGGAACACAGTGATGGGCCCTGTCCAAAATAACCATCAGGAACCAGGCATTGGTGAGAGAGGGAGAGAGAGAGAGAGAGAGAGAGAGAGAGAGAGAGAGAGAGAGAGAGAGAGAGAGAGAGAGTGAGAGAGAGCCTATCAGTCAACAGCAGAACGTTCGACTAACCAGGGATGAAACATCCTCCAGGGAAAACGTATCATTGGATACGATAGTTGCAAAAAACAGGGTGACAATTTCCTAGTCCTTAAATAATGTATTATTTATCTTTTGTTCTTCTGCATGTGTGTGTGGCCACAGTAGGGAATCACAGTTTGCTGTCAGATGGAAGAGGTGTAATCAAGATGAAGTATGTTATGATTTTCGTTCCCACTTCCTTTGGGTCACAGGGCAGGGACCCAGGGCCTTATGTGGGGCTGTCCAGTCCTTTAAAAGTCCTCGCGAATCAGAGATGTACCACAGATGTGGTTATATTGTGTCCTACGGCTTGGAATTCAGTCTGATCCCAATGGAGACATGATTACAATTTTACCAAACCCAGCTTAAAGCTCTATAGCATACTCATACTCCATTGAAAAGTATATAGCCCCGATCCATCAACCCATCCTTCTTGAAAACCGCAGACAAAATTCCTTAACCAGCCTAACCAGGGCCAGCTGTTCAGTGGCCGCCCAACAGGTATGAGATCTAACGGTTTTGTGCTTAAAACTTTGAATGACTTGGACTTTTGCGCTTTCCTATAATGCTTGTTTTAACCACTTTATTAGAACAATCTTTCAGAAATTAGCTTCAATTGGGCATCTTTCCAAAACAGTGTGTGAAATGACAGAAAGGTATTAAAAAAATCATATTTTGCCTTTCCAAATCCCCACAAATTGAGCATGAAAGCAATTAAAGCGCATTCATTCTGGAGCCCTGAATATTTACTCAGCGGCGCGGTGTGGTGTTAATAAAAACGTCTACTCAGATCGTGATCAGGAATCTGATCTGTTTCGGCCACCACTATATAAATGTTACACTTAATGTTGAAATAGAGAGCCATAAATCACCTTGTTATTGGACCCTGCTGCAAAATTGTGCCGCTTTTGAAAATATCTGTCTCTAATTAACTTGTTGGGGAAAGGGGGAGAGATAGAGAGAGAGAGAGAGAGAGAGAGAGAGAGAGAGAGAGAGAGAGAGAGAGAGAGAGAGAGAGAGAGAGTCACAGAGAGACCGGAGCTGGCTCAGCCCGGGGACAGGGTCTTGTGGTTCAAAAAGGTCTGGTTAACAAGCAGACTGGCTAACCCCCACATCACCCACTGCTACCCCCACACCCTTTGTCCCGACAACACAGGTTGTTCCCTCGCAGTTCAAAGCTTGGTTAAATACTCACTGGGTAGCTTGTTAGCATAATGAAATCAAGTGAAAACTGAATAGAACTGAATTTAATTGAACTCAATGAACGGTGAAACAGAAAATATGCCATATCATCTATTCCTACACATTTCTACGAGCTGTAACAGTTTTGAGGTTTCTATGGGTTCATAAAAACCTGTGTCTGTAGATATATTCAGATATGTGACTTTTTGCTGCCCTCCCTGTCTCATTTATTTTCCCTGTGGCCTGACTTTTACCCTCTCCTTTTTGGGGTTTTCACCACATATGCTCTCAAGGGAAGCAGATTTGAGCAGATTTATTCATTCAAAGCATTCTGAATTGCATTACGACCAGTCAGTCCAGCAGTCACAACGTATGTGCCAAAGTATTCAAAGGCTGAGCTCTCGGAGGAGGACCGCTAGCCCAAAAGTTTAACCTTATAGCCCTCGCCGATGAGTAATGATTTCTCTTTAATCTCCTCTCAAACTCCTACCCCTTCCTTCATCGTGGTGTACCATTGAAGCTTGTATAGGTAGGCGGATATTCTACAGATGTCGGCAAAGTTATCCCCAAAAAAGCCCAGTTGGTGTATAAATCTCGAATACTGTACATCGAGGATTACGGCTCTAACGCCGAACAGACATACACATGTTGAACGCTGTGGCAGAGGAACGAGTTGAACAGTTGTAACATTTTAGCGTGTTCAACTGGAGCTTTCCTTCACTCAACAGATACCCTGACACAATGTGAGATTTGCCTGTAGGTGTGTGTTTTCCCTACTCTGTATTATCTCACAATGATGAAATCAAAAACCTGAAGTCTAGGTGATGCATGAAATGGATCTCAGAACTATTGACCTTGTCTCTTGATGTGCATG